>JARHVA010008183.1:512500-538245 GCA_037957365.1 Torreya grandis | reverse complement strand
TAGAATACTTGAAATTATGTGGAATAATAAATACATAGAGAACACTTTATAATGGAATTTTTTTAGGGCTTGACCCCTCATTCCATGGAATCAAGTTAAAATGATAAATACTTAACCCAAAATTAATTTTTTTTGTTAGTTTAAAAAACTTCCATAACATAGTTAATAACCTAAAATGGAGAGATGAAAAACAATTGGAAACAAACTTAGTTCCCTAAAAATATATTTGATACCACTTATAATGAAATGAATTAGATAGGTCAAATAAATTTAGAGTAATAAATGTAAATGATCATATCAACAAAAATATATCACAATAATAAGATTCAAGTGATTAAATCCACACCAATATTTAAAATAGATAAAAATACTTAATATAAAGAATTGATCTATTTCAAGGGGTAGACCTCCATAAACATGTAAATGAGAATACAATTTATAATGATCCTCATGTACTAATAACTAACTCATATATATACCCTAATTAAGTCATGGTTTCTATATAGGTTTAACCTACTATCAAAATTATAACATAGATAAATATGACATGATAAGATAAAAGGTCATGTAAGACAAATGCCAACCACACATAACCCTAGACACATTATAGGTTAAGGGCATAACATGAGTCTAAAACCCTTATAGTTATATATGGATGTCATAGTAACATATGTAGTGATCAATTTTTCAATCACAATATATTAATAAAAGTTCACCCTATGGACTATTTTTGTCCCACCTTAGAAAATGATGAAAATGATTATATTAGGAAGTGTCATAAGTTAAAAGATTTTTCTCATGTTATCCTTATCCCATTCTAAGATCTAAAACCCATTGTTACTTCTTATTTATTTTTAATCAAGGTTTTATATTATAGGGAATATGACTCTAACTTCTTTTATTAATCATAACCATATTATCATTATCGATAAGTATTTATGATGTGGTTTATAGCTATGCCTATGAATATGGTCACAACATCTGATATTTCTAGATTTTTCATGAATCATATTATCTATAGTTTCAAATTCCCTCAATTCATTATATCATAAAATGGATCCCCTTTTAATAATGAAAACACAATGTGACTTTATTAAAAGTTCCATATTTCACACCGCATTTCTTCTCTTTATTACCCTCCAGCCAATGAACTAGTTAAAGAAATTAATTAAACTCTCAAATACATTTTGGTTAAGACTAATAAATAAAATAAGAAACACTAGTACCTTTAGTTTTATCCTATTGTATGAGCCTATATAAAAAATATTTGTAATCCCATGGGGGGAACCCAATATTCTATATAATTTGGTTATGAGTTCTTTCTCCCCTTAGAAGTCTAGATTGAATATCTCTAAGTGTCCCTTGATGGTCTCCTAAACCATGAGGAGTATCAAATTTCCTAGTTGGATGCATTAGATTTATAGATGAAAAGAGGCTCATGGAAACCCATGTGTGTGAGGATTACATATATTGTATGTAATTATAGTATAATAATAAATTTCATGCTCATACCATTAAAGAAAGAATCCTTATATTGAGGTTAGACAACCACATTAAGAAAAAACTTGATAAATGTTAGAAGTTTAGATCTAAGTGGTTAGAACCTTATAAAGTGACCAAAGACTTTGGTAATGGTTAATTTCATTAATCCACTTTTGAGGTAAATTATTTTGATGAGTTAGTAAAATATTTTCACCTCAAACTCTATTTTATATAGTGCCACCATTATCCACATTTTCCCTCTCCACTTGCATATAATTTGTTTTCTAATTTTTTAGCATATTATCTCATTTGCATTATTTATTTTTTGGGGATGATTATTTGACACTTGTTTCACTTGGAAAAATCACATGTATGATTAAAAATAGATACCATTTTCACTTAAATTTACTTATTTCCCCATTGAGTTTTCTTATTAAAACCTACCTTGAGGTGGAGATTGATTCTAGTTTAAATGAGTAATGTTACATTCCTCCCCATTTTAAAATATCACATTTCTCAAATCATTTGCATATCATAACCTAATATAGAATATTATATAAGGAAAACAACCCCAATATAAGTTATGACTAGAAAATTTTATAAAAGTGGTTATTTTTATAAACCAATCACTTATAATGTCTTACATTCATACCTTATATCTTGATGATGAACTGTCACGTATTACTAGTTTCATGGAGTCAAGGCACAGGAGCAAGATGCTAAAATAATTATTCCACACACACTTTTATTTCTCATTTTGGTCCTCAATGATAAACTCTCTCATATTACAATTTTTGGGACCACATATTGGGGGTGAAGTTCCATAATTCACCTTATTTATCTCATGGTGTTAATCTATTACATATAACAGGTTGCATGAAGCTAGATTTAGGGGGTAAGAAAAGCATAAAAAAATAAAAATAAAATGATGAAAATCTATAAATTATTAAACACCTCCATTCAAAATAATTTTTACAAAAGAAAAAGAGAAGTTTGCCTCAACCATGGTTTGACCTAGTTGGCCATCTCTAAGATAAGTTTGGAAAAATCCTACAAAGCTCTTTGAATTTGAGACCATGTCTTAAAAATTCCAAGTTTTATCAAACATTTTATATGGAATAAGATCTATCTCTTCTCATATTGTGTTTTTTTCTAGCCAAATGTTTCCTTTCTCATATTCGTCCTCATTAACTCATTTTTGTCTATGGTGATGAGTCCTCACACCTTACTAATTATGTGTGGCCAAATTTTTTGGATGAGGCACCCTTTCTCCTTTAATTTTCGCTCACTCCCTTACTCAATTCTATTATAATTTATAAGAAAATTATTTTAAAAATTTATGTCTTGTGAAATGTGTTCCTAAATATTACCTAGATAACAAAATGTTAAACATACATATATAAGCATTTATCATTTTTTCCATTTACTTTCCACTCATATGTGTTGCATATACATACATCAAATTATCTAGTTTTTCCATGTGCATAAAAAAACTACTCAAATTTGAAGATAAACCTACACCTTTTGGGCCATGGAAAAAATTATATATATTCAGAATACCTTATTACATGTTTTATCTAAACATAAGATCACCATACTTAGTAGAAATTTTTGAAAAATGATTATCCCCCTTGTCCATTCCAAAAATTAGTTAAGACTAACATTTTAATATAATAATGAGCACTCCTAGAGACTATGGTTTGTGGGATCTTTCACTTTATCTAATATTTGTGCATATATAGTACATGTTTTATCTAAACATAAGGTCACCATACTTAGTAGATTTTTTTTAAAAATGATTATCCCAATTTTCCATTCTAAAAATTAGTTAAGACTAAAATTTTAATATAATAATGAGCACTCATAGAGACTATGGTTTGTGGGATCTTTCACTTTCTCTAATATTTGTGCCTATAAGTGCCCATACTAGATACATGAGAATGGGTCAAGGCATTGATATGTGTCTACTATAATATTTCTATGATAATCCACCACATAACATCCTCTTAAATTTATCTAAATATATATAATTCCCATAGATACACCTTTAGCTATATGATCCTCATCACCCATGGTGTCATCTATTGCATCACAATCGATGTAAGAGGAAATATTTGATTGTATTCATACACAAGTTGACATTCCTAGGTCGATTAGGAGTGATTCCCATGTCTTATTAATGGTAATTTGGATCATGTACAAGAATGTGTCATAAAAAAATATTCTACACTATTTGATAGTACCTATATCACATAGAGAATAAACTAGCTATCAGTATGAGCTTAAAGTAAGAAATATTTTTTATAAGATGAGTAAGGAAGGATATGAATTTGAGTGTAACTCATGATAGTATTACTCATATTATTATAGTTATACATCTATAATATCCTCCTCCTTGGCCTCCTCTAAGCCCTTAACTTCCTCACCTATACTAATCTCATCTCCCTTTACCATGTCCACTACCTCGTCATTGCCCCATGGACCACTAGTTTCCTCTACCTATATTGGGATTATCCCCTAGCCTACCTAACTTCTAGAGTTATGATATGTACCTTTTAGTAAAATATGCCTCCATTTTAAAAATTTTAATAATGTTCTCTCTCTCTCTATATATATATATACATATATATATATATATATATATATATATATATAGACTACCACTACAGGTGGTAGGTGTACTATATAAGATTTTGTAAACTATTGGGGAAATATATCCACATGGTGAAAAACAATTTGTCCTTATCTTTATATCACCTATTATGACATGAAAGTTACTTAAAAATTATATATCCACTCCTTAGAATCAAATCCTATCCTAATAAGGTTTTTTTATTATGTCTATCATTTCCAAAGAGGCCACTACCAATGTAACTTCTAACTTTCTACCCATTCATGTCTACCTATAAGCCACAGATAACCCAATATCAACTATCCCAATTCATATATGATATGATATTAACGTCTCATAAGCACAAACCATGACCAAATTCAAGTTGCTTAGTGAGAGTGTCCCTAGTCTAGGCATTTTTTAATAGATCATGGTAATTGTAGGAAACCATGTCCCCTTCCAAGCGATAGATCTTATGGGCTCCTCTATCTCCATAAAAATGGTATCATACTAATAAAAGTTACATGTGTGTGTGTGTGTACCTTATATGTGTGTGTGTGTGTGTGTGTGTGTGTGTGTGTGTGTGTGTGTGTGTGTGTGTGTGTGTGTGTGTGTGTGTGTGTGTGTGTGTCTGTGTCTGTGTCTGTGTGTGTGTGTGTGTTTGTGTGTGTGTGTGTGTGTGTGTGTGTGTGTGTGTGTGTGTGTGTGTGTGATTTTCCCCCAAATATGTATGAGGCCAATGCTCTAATGATGACCTTGTGGGTATGGAGAGAAATATTGTCTCAAATTTTCCATTTATAACTCCATTATTGGAATTAACATATAAATATAGACCATCCCCAAAGTAGGTATCGCATCTATGGAAATCTATTGTGTATACAAGCTATTGTATGTCTAGTCTCCTCCTCATTAATATAATCCTAGTAATATGATATACATCCTAGAAGATGAGGGTAAACTTATCATGTAGTTATGAGAACATAAAGGTGTTATAATATGAGAACTAGTAACTAATAATTACACTCAAAAGGATAGTGTAAATTATTATCATTAATGTTTATATAATCATAAAAATGCTAAATATATAATTAGGTAGTATCCATGCAAGTTAATAATCCCATGAATATAGGTAACCAATCCTAATCTCTATATTGGCTCCAACTAATGTAGGAATCTTGAAAATACAAACACATGAGGTTTTAATTAGTTTATACATTAGTAATCAATCCTCTTCTTATCCTATGGAACTAACACCATGTCAATGAGATAATCATCACCTATATTAAGTGGATGTTTCATAATAACCATTTTGGTTTCACTCCTAACTTAGAGTTTCTTATATTATGGCCCTAAAATCATTAAAACTTTTTTTTTTTTTTAAATTACTTTCATTTATATATTCCCATACCCCTCCTGAACATTTTGCCTATCTCTTTTCCTATTTTCATGGATTCAGGATAATTTTGATGTAAATCAAAAAAACCTAACTCTAGGGAGTATTTATAAGAACTTTTACATATCCATAAGGTTGGATTATTAGCAATGTTTCTCTTTGCATCATATTTTATTGATCTCCTTATTGAATATATATGCCCAAAATATTTCTCATCACTAGGCCAAATGTTTTATAAAAGTAGGCATTTTGATCATGGGCCTATTCATGTGCTTACCTAACTATCTAGGTTAGGTATAGGCTTTTTTTTATAGGGTGAAACATTGAATATTCCTATGTCACTCAACATTTATCACTTGACTATATTGGCATCAATATACATAAGGTTCAAGACTTATGTTCTCACCTAAAGTATAGTGGAGAAGGGAGTGGGGTATGTGTTGGGCTAATTTTGATATGGCATGACTCTATTCTTCAAGGACTTAGGTTAGTGAAATGATGGTTGTGCATTCATGGATGTAAGACTTAGGTTTCAGGGGCTCAATGTCACTTAGGGACATGGGGGTAACTTGGTATCTAGTTGAGGGAGTTAGACTTAGTCTTGCACTTTGGCATGGGTACTATTTCATGGTGAAAATCCTTACTTACACTTAGAGATTTTTATATATCAAGTGTGAGGTTCATTTCTAGTTTTAGGCTCATAATGGATAGGTCAAATTAAAAACTCACAAGAGATTACTATACATTCTAAAAATTGAACCATTTAACCCACCAAACATATGCACAAAGCATTATTCATTAAGTATGTTAAAAATAATAAAAATAACATTAATATAGCTAAGCATAATATTGACTTAAGATACTACAAGCCCAAAGGCTCATAGGCAATCTTGGGAATTACAAAGGGGAGCTTCAAAAGCATACCAAAATTCTATCTTCTAATGGAAACTATCTAGCATTAATCCACCAAAGCTTCACTACTCAGTTTGTCTCTCTCTTTCTAACTAAACTTAGCTTCTTTTTATAGGCTTCAAAGCATCCTAGGATCATAAGGAATGGATCATGCCAATCACTGATTTGGCACTAGAAGTACACATCTCACCATCTCCACTATGCTTTATATTTAATACATGGTCATTATCTCATGTGATTGCTTTGTAATGTTGCTTAATTTAAAAGGAACCACTTGTTTTAATGGCCAATCACTATCCTATGTGACCACTTCTTGATGTTGATTGATTCAACATGTTGTTATTAGCTACCATCTAGCTAACACCACTAGATGATAAAATAACAATCATCCACCATGATTTCCTTGTGCCTAGGTGTTTATTGAGTTGGCATGGATCCACTACTTAGCTCAAAAGAGGGACCAACATTACCCCATACAAAAATATTAGTCTATACTTGGAATATCCTTTTATCACCTTAGCTATGAAAAATTAGGTGTGCTCTATTGTAGTTCTAACCTAAAGTCTTCGAAGCCCTAGATTGTGAGCTTGATTTATTTAATGGCACCATTGATCTTCATAGAGGTAGTTTTAACTAAACCATTAGGGGTGGTTTTTTTGGGGTAGACTGAGAGGATGAGCTACTATAAACAATCATAGGTTTAGATAAATTTACACCAAATTTGGTTCTCCTATGGAAATTTAAGGGTTAAATGATCAATCTACCATGATCGATCTAGATTAGGTGATCCACATAGTATGCTCCAAATTATTCAAGGTTATACTAGTGTGTTAAGATTCCTTTACTAAGATCCCTCTTAGTATAAACTATTGTTCACCCAAAAATCTTGTATCCAATGTTATTAATGAGTTTGAGTACTTTAGAGGGAAAAGAGGGGAAAATACATGGGATAAAGATATCCCCTCATTAATTTTAGGATTGATGATAGCTCAATCCAAGGATCAATTAGATTAACTCATATTACTCAAAAAGTATGAATTGATACCACTAGAGGCTCAAAGTCTATTTGATGAATGTTTGAAATTATGATAGTTGATTGAATTTAACTCTTGATTATTGGTGTTTCTAACCTTGTGATTTTTAAAATAGGGGAGAGTGTTAAATTATTAAATAAATATAAAAAGGGGAGAGAAAGGTAAGGCATAAAAGGATTATTCTAATCAAGAGAATGTTAATGCCTAAGAATTAAAGAATGCCAAGTCATAGCTATAACAATATGTGCCTAGTTTAGTGATTGCTTAAATGTTTATCCAATCAATGGGAAAACTTCTAAGGGGAACCAATATGAATATTATACATGTAGGTCCTTCATAGAATGTAAACACTCAAAAGATTTGAAGTAATGACACATAAAGATTTTGAAACACTTTATAATTGAAAGCACATAAAGCATAGATTATTCACAAGGAAAATCAAAAAATGCACAAGGAATTAGACTAGAAAATGGAGAATCTAACTGCCATATTCATCTTTGTAAAATAATCATAAAGTCATTACTCTTGCATAAGCATGAAATCTAAACTAAAAATAATTGACCATATTCACATATTCGAATCAAGTTTAAACAAATAAAATGATTCTATTGTAATTTTAATATAATTTCATTACTTGTAAATGCCAAACATTCAAAGAGAAAGAAAATTAAAATGTATAGAGAGGATAGGGATCAAACCCAAGTATCACAAGATTCTCATACTTGGCCATGATGTCCATCTAAAGTTGTTAAAATTACAAAGATTCAAAAATAAATAGAAAATTCCCCACTCCAAAATATGCCTAGGGCCCATTCAATTTAAATGCTAAAGATTTTGAGAAGAACCTTATCATAGATACTTAGGCTACACATCCTTAGATACCAACATATATTCTACCAAATTTAATTCCTTATCCATCTTGGCAAAGTTCATGGGGGGATCCCAAAATATCACCTCAAACTAGGCCAATAGGCATTAGTGCACTTGGAGTGGGGGCTCAAGGGAAACTTTCACCTCTGATGTTTGGCTAATACTCATAGTGGATTGGGTTGAGAGATTCAGAATCACATTGGCTCTAACCTTATTGGTTTTTGCCACCTTTTTCTCATGACCTGGTCAAAATGACCTAGGTGGACTTCAAATTCTCATTTATCTAGAAAGGTGCCATCTAGATGCAATAACATCATGATGTTAAATTATTTGACGTAAGTCAACATCCATTCATTTACATATTATATAGGTTCCATGAATTTCTACACTACTACCATGTGATCTTTAATTGAGGTTAGGTTTGATACAAGGTCAGATCTAAGAGAGGCATGAGTTTCAATTCTAGGAACATGCCCTTGTGGATAACCATAATAAGCCTTTTACACTTGTTATCCATGCTAGTGATCCTTTCTAAGTATGCATGCACTCACTATAGGTGATCCTTACTTGTATTTCAGTGTCTTGACCACTTCATTAAAAGATTTTAAGAGTTGTATGAGGGCATATTTGACCCAACTAATCAATTATATAAGAAATTTGATCATTACCTATGCCTCGAGCACCCAAACCTACTCCTTCATTTCCTCCTTGAGTTTATCAAATATGTCATGATTAACATGAAGCATAAAGACCAAACATTTAGACAGTTTGTCTTATTAACTAGAAGTCCTCACTTTAGTGAGAGAGAGGATGTCTTTCTTGGTATACCACACCACTAAGTCACCCTCTTAAGTGAATATATATGTGAGAATCCTCCTCATATTCCTATAATCTTTAGAAAATTCCCACTGGAACTATGGATCACCCTATAAGATCATATCGAGTCTATGTGCTTTTGTAGAACCTCTTAGGGTATAATAAGATGAAGTCAAGACGGTATAAATAGAAATGGAA
This sequence comes from Torreya grandis, assembly GCA_037957365.1. Taxonomy (NCBI): domain Eukaryota; kingdom Viridiplantae; phylum Streptophyta; class Pinopsida; order Cupressales; family Taxaceae; genus Torreya; species Torreya grandis. Next base: position 528,929 of record JARHVA010008183.1, on the reverse strand, counting down.
GGTGGAGGCATGGGGATGAAAGGGGGAACGATAAACTGGGAAGCCCATAGGAAAATATAGGCATGTCATTGGCTTTGTGTCAAATTAACCTTTGGGTTCATGATGATAGAGAGAGGAATATTCTAAAGGAATGAGGAAATTAGATAGTTAAGTTCAAATACTTTTACACTCAAGATGATGGAAAAAGAGGACCTAAGAGGAGAAACATGGGAGTAAGTAATATGAGTTACCTTTTTCTTCTTCTTTGGCCTCTTACCTAAATCAATTTGCATCATAGTAGAAGGAGTTGTGGTTGCAGTGGTGGTAGATGATGAATGGGGAGACTATAGAGTTATTGTAGGCATCATTGAGGTGGTTAAATCTGATTGAACAATGCACACTAACACACTCATTATGAGGTTATCACTAAGAATGTTAAAATGAGAGCACCTAGAGGTGGTTGAACCTATATAAGGACTAAATAGGTGACTTAGGGCCATGTTATGAAATATTTAAAATACCAAAGGTGATCCATATGGATCCCTATAGAAGGAATAGGTTGAGTGGAGGGAAATTGGGGCATGGGGATATTATACATGATTGAAACTAGAGGTTCTTGAGGGAATTAAGAGGGGGTTGGAATGTGAAATAAATAAGATGCCACCTGAGTGTGCCTGGTAGGGATAGGGAAACTAGGGGATGCTCTACTAGGATATTGATGTCTATTATTGGTCACACTTTGTGATTGACTCAGGTCTCCTACTAATGTTAAATTATAATGCCTATGCAACATAAGGTCAAATAGATTGAGTCATAAGATGTGGTTGATTTTGATTCACCTAAGGTGATAGAGCTTGAGGACTCTAAAATTTAAAATTAATCGATGGGAGAGAGATGAGACTTTCTAGACAATATCCTTCATGATCTAGGGTGTAGTCATAGGGTTACACTAAGTAGATGGCATAACTTGGGCCTACTTCCCCTTATTCTTCACCTAAGGTTTAGTTATCATTTCTTGGTCATCATCTAGGTTGAGGTGGATATTATCATCAAGGTGAGGCATGTGTCTATAAGTGATATTGATATGATCTTGATATTTAATAACATGGGCCCTGATGATACCATAAGGGTCCCATTATTGATTCTCGATTCATCCTAGGGTGTAAGAATATCTACCCATAACCATATAATAAATTGGAGGCATAATCTAATACATGTGTTGGTCGATGACTATGGATAAGGATGGACAAGCCTTATGCTAGAAATTGAGGCACTAGTTGAACACGCCATCCACTAATTGACTACCTATCTCCTATTCGACCAACTAGTCTAAGAATTGATAGGGAAGGTAGAAGGCCCCCTATAGATGCTTATGACTTAGATTATGGTGTCATCCCTATAGTAATAGTAATTACTAATGGGGGTGAGTGACTATATGATTTCATTGGAGATTCAAGGCATGCCTACCTCATTGATATACATGTATACTACTATGTATAATAACTCATAGATTTCCCAAATATGATTTTGGTGGTGATGGTTGTATATTTTTATAAAAATACATGTACCACAAAACCCTTAGGAGTACATGGTGGAAATAAAAAAGGTTTAAACATAATAGTGGCATGTGTAACACCTGCCATTTAACTCAACATATATAAATTCCCTCCAACTTGAGCCTCTGATATGGCCCTAATGAGGTTGAAATTTATCATGCGCCCTAGGTATGGTACCTCCTCCCCTTTGAGGATTATGTTTAGTAAGGGCACCCATAAAATTTTCACATACATGGTATCACTGGATCCAAAAAAATGGTTCAATATGATCATCCTAATGTAAACCCCTTCTTTAAGAGGTAGATAGGGTAGGCATTAATGTCCTCTTTATCTACCCATCACTCCTAGTCAATAGACCAATCCTTTAAGACCTCATATATGTTATGAGAATTGGTCCATGTTGTTTAAACAAAATTTAGAGGTGATAATAAATTAGATATTCTTAATCTAAGATAGATTCAACCTAAGATAGATCAACAAACAAAGAAAATATCAAACATAAACTTATACTTAAAATGTGCAAGCTTTCTCCAATATGATGTAAACTTGATTTTCTCTTTAAAAATTTTGTGCTCACTCTTATAATGCAAAGGATAATGGGCAACATTTTGGTGTAAAAGGATTTTCTATATGCTTTGATTTTCTTGGATTTTCTTGTGAATAGAACTTCATTAACATAAGTCTGGATTCTTTAGGATTTGATTATTTTTCAAGACCCTTGAAAATGAAGGTTTTCAAGATTATTTATATATTTTTGGAAGATACAATAGTGGAAGATTATTTTTATCTATTAAGTGATCCAAATAATCAATGGTGACTAATGAGTCCTCATGCATGAAGATGAATATCATTTCAAATGGCTGAGAGAAGCATGGGATTGGTTATTTGAGTCAGCAAGAATAAGTCAAACTTCTTGAAAACTCAAGGGATGAGTCATAGGAGGTTGAGAAAGTTGTGAGTTTTGGTTGGGATGAGGGAGAAAAAGGTGGAAGATGTTGGATGAGGTGTAAAATATGGATTTTATATTTAAAATAAGGATTTAAAATGTGCATAATTGACTAATTTAACTTATTCTATTATTTGGATTTAGAAGGAGATGTGATGAATTATTAAAAAAATAATTATTAATATATTTTAGCTATCTTTTGACACTAAATAAAATTTATGTGTCTACATTTTTCCCTCTTTGAAATAGTGTTGTGAAGTAATATTATTTTGAAGAATAGTATAATAAGTAGAGTGTTGATGATCAAGAAAGAAAAATTTACCCCAAATGAATGAAAATGAGTGTGATGTTGCCCCTCGAGGGTTTGTATGATAAAATGGGTAAAGACTCAAAATTATTGAAAAGAGGAAATGGACAAAGTGATGTGAACTAAAGATAAATCAACTTATTATAAACTCGATGTCAAACTTTCAAGATGTTGGTTATGTAAAATTGTTTCCCTTAGTTAATTAAAACTAGAGTATAGATTTGAAAAATAATAGTTTAACCATTTAGAGATTGCATGCCTAATGATTTGATAATGACTTAGGGGTCAATTGAGTGGTTGTGGGAATGATATATCACAATGATAATAAGATATAAATCTATAAATAAAAATATATATATTAAATTTACAACTAATTATGTGTATTTTATGCAAATAGATAGTTACAAGATTTTGAAAACAAATTCAAAATAAATTGATTTAGTGTATCCTAGAAATTTTTTAAATGGATGAAGAATGAGTAAGATGAAGGGACAAGCAAAAAACTATTTGATTGGGGAGAAAAATATAAGTAGAAGAAATGGGGTATAAAAATTCATTTGTGTAAATTTGATTTTCAAGGCTATTTTCAAAGAAATTTGATTTGAGAGTTTTGCTCTAAGACATTGGAGGAAACATGGATCTTATTCCATACCAAGAGAAATGAGAATAAAAAGTGAGGACATTCTAGATACCTGAGAGGAGTATGCCTCTGATAAGTGAGTGTTTATTTGGAATTTTATGCATTTATTATCATTAATTAGGGTATAAAGTTAGAAGAAATGAATTCTTTATTACAAAAATGGAAAATTAGGAATCAAAATTAGTGATTTCATTGTAAGTAATAATAATTTATCAAAATAGGGTATCAAATTTGTAAAACATAGAAGCAAAATCATGTTAGATGAAAAGGATGGTTTTGTTGTTTACCAGTAGAAAATTTGTGAAACAAGATAGAAAAATCATTGGTCAAAAAAGCAAATTCATTTGAGGTAGTAGTGAATTCATTGGAAAGAGTCAAACACAAATTTGAAGGGATCAATAACATATTTTCAAAATGTAGGAGTGAAATTATGTTGTAGGGAATTAAAGAAAAAAAATGAAAATGAATGAATTGAAATTGTTTATTTTATGTTTGTTATTTTGGTTGAGTGATTGGAACATAGTGATAATTTTGAATTTAATGATGAATAAAATTAATTAAATGCTAAAGTATGTGATTTAAAAGTGGTATTACCAATACTTGTGACTCAAGATCAAAGACCTATAGTGATGTTGTGGATGATGAGATTCACATAGTATGAGTTTGGTGCACTTAAAGTGAGTGAATTATCATATATTACATAGATATCAAATGTTTGATCAGATAGAGAGATGTTGAAAACACTTTTAGAGAGATGGCATAGTTAGATGAGTACATTTCACTTACTGACAGGTGAGATGATTATCACATTATATGATGTGTATTATATTTTGGGTATTCGAATACAAGGGAAACATGTATAATAGGGATAAGTTCCATAAGATATCACATTATTTAAGATATTTGGTGATGAATTGATTCCTATTGTTATATGTGGTGTTGATTAGACTATTATACCAGTTTAGAGATGGATTCTCTAACTATTATACTCATGGCTATTGTTAATGGCATTATGCTAACTAATAAGAGTAGCAGACCATGTCATATTGGTCTTCTAGATGTGATTGGAGACATGATAGAGATGGGTGAGAGATTTGCATGGGGTCCATGCATGTTAGCATATTTATACTAGGATTTACATCATTTAGCATATTCAGATCAAAGAGAGATTAGCTCATACACATTAATATAAATTTGGTACTGAGAGCACATTATGATAGAGAGGTTAGTTGGAAATATGAGCACTTGATTTGATGATGAGCCATTATCATCTGGATGGCACATGATTATTGGGACATGAAAACCACACTTAAGAAACCTAGAGTTTTACATGAAGGCTATTGATGAGTTCACTTGGAGAGCTTATAGGGAGATTGTGTTCTAGTGGCCACATGATGAACCCATGATATATTATTATTAGACATGATTACATCATAGAGATATCACTTAAATAGGATGATAGATAGTTTGGGATGAGGCAATGTATATGAGCTAGACCACATGTATTTACATGATCGGTGAAGGAAAGAACATAATGGGGTATGACTATTGATCCAACCATAGCTGACCATAGATGGACATAGGTACAAAATATTATATGGATTGATCAAAGAGATGTCATTAATGTTGGAGTTGTTGATGCTTATGTAGACTAGTAGGATTGATAGAGATCAGTTAGATTGACTATTCCATATGCACCACCACAGATGTAGAGTTATAGGTTGGTGGATAGATTGAGTAGATAGCCATGAGGCACATGTTTATGAGCCTATATTAGGAGGAATATTATAAGAGATAAATGATTAACATGATCATGAGGTAGAGGATGTGTTGTGGAGGATATGCAATTACATGATGTACATATTATAGACATGAAGGATATAGAGATTTTATAGGAGGTAGGGGTTGACATTGATGTTGAGATATGGATGGACATAGATATAAAGTAGAGGGTTACAAGGGAGACTCAATTAATAGAGGTAGATAAAAAGGAGGATAGAAAGTGATGATAGAGTAGGACATGATGTGATCATAAGAGAATCACATGACACCCAAAAATATAGAGTGGATGTTGTTAGTTCTTCATGCACTCTAAGATTTGGGGAGGAGCATGCACTTATTGATACACTCCAAGAGGAGATTAGAGCTTGAGATAGAGAGATTGATGGATGACACCAATAGGTTTATATATTATAGGGTGTAGTGGATGGTAGAGGGGATTAGACTACTAAGATTAGATGATTATAGTCCAAGGTTGATAGATTATAGGAAGTTATAGATGAAATGGATGGGGATGGCATGGCTACAACATTGGTCACACATGATGTAGAGAACTAGATGCCAGACTATATAATGCTGACAAAACACTATAGATAGGATAGAGATACAACATGAATTGAGATAGTAGAGGTGAGAGTGCTACTATATGGATAGGGGTAGATTTATACTATGGATATAGTTATGAGGGACATGGAGAACATCACATATTATAAGAGCTTATATGAAGAGGCTATACCATGCTCTTAGAGGGTAACATATTTTATCAAGTAATCTATGAGACATTCAACATCTACTAGATTAGTTCATCTAATGGAGTTAGAGAGGTTAGTGGGATAAGTATAGTATATTATGGGTCCTCCATGAGGCACATCATGATGTGAGGAACTATTCCTAAGACTAGACACTTTTTTAGAGGGACAAGATGAGACATAGGGGACATTTGATAGAATAATTTATTGATGTATACATATTTTGAGATGTATCTTTTGTATAGACACATGTTATATATATTCATGATGATTTATGAGATTTTAAACTATGGGTATTGCTCATTGATGGACTATTTATTGGTTTACATGGACTTTATGCATGATTGATAGATGTATGGATAGATTTGTAACACTAGTTATATTTCTTACATTTTGATTTATGTTAGCATGTTTTAATTCTTTCAACAAATTTATAATGGATGTATGACTTATATATGATTGGGTTATGTGTATAGATTTAGAATGTGGCATAGCTACATTGTAAGTGTTTTTATTCATTGCATTAGATTTCCAATAGTATTTGAGATTTGAGGAAATGGATTTATTAATATAGCATAAAACACATTACCACAAATGATATTGAATAATCATGATGAATGTTGATGTTTTAAGTATATGAACAAAAAAACAATAAATTATGTAAAATAAAAGTACATCATCATATAGTAAAACCATAACCATACTATTAGGCATTTGAAAAAATAATCTTTGTAAACATACAAAAGACAATAATTAAAAACAAGATGTGAAAACAAAAGTAATCTAAATTAATTTGGACACACACATAATCACAATTGTAAAAATATTGACCAAGGATGATACACAAAGAAACAAAGAGTAACTCAAATAAAATAAAAATGATCACAATTTACAAAGTAAAGGAAATAACCATGTGAATAAATAAGGATAAAATGAAGTGAAATAAACAAATTAATGGCTAAGGATAAATAAAGGGATTAAAATAACCAAGGGAATGGTTAGAGGTACAAAACAAACAAAGTATGTAAAAAGTTGTAAACAAAATTAATCCAAGTAAGGACTAGACAATTGTAGCTAAGAGCGAAACTAGGTACTGAACAATTGAGGGAGAAGTGTAAAGATAAGCTAATCAATGTTTATGGAAATGGATGATGGGGAAGATGGTGGCTGAGCTGACCTTAAAGACCTCATATCTCTAAGTGTTGCCTACATAATCCAACTTAGATAAAGTCTATATGGGGATATCAGGCTAGATGTAGTTCTCTTAATATGGGAAGTGATGAGAAAGTATATGATTGATGAAGTGTTTTAAATATTTTGATGAAAAGGATGCATGATTAACCCACCTAAGAATGAATGAATGATGTTTAAGGTAGCTTATAATGGTAGATGTGTTGAGATTGATGTTTTTGTGTTATTTTTGATTTTTTGCATTTTTGAAATAAGGAATAATATGTTTTTTGGCTATCATGAGCAAGAATCCATATTCACATATAACAAACCTAAATTTAGCATGTTATATGATAAATAGATAATAATAGACAAAATAATAAACTTGGGAATATACAATGGATTATTAAAAGAGGATGCCCCCAAGTAACTAGGGTAAATATAGACAATGATTTACACATGGTTGAGATTATTCTTGGAAAGTGTTGTAACATTATGGATATGAAATAAATGTTGTGAATGCACTTTAATCAATTGTTTTATGATTTATGACCCAATTGTTTGTGTTCATAACATATATCTATCAATTTACAAAAAAATAATGAAAGAAAAAACATGATAAGTATGAAATGGTGAAGATAAAAAATCAAAATATTACCTAATAAATGATGGTGACCTAATAATTAAAGAAAAGGAGAAAATGTACATCTTGCCAAACTCACAAAATACTAACTTTATTGGATGTGGCTAGACAAAACTAGCCTTGATAGAATCAATTAATGGGACAAATTTACCTTTTCATCATAAACATGTAAACAAGATATTTAAAGAAATACATTTTATGACACTTTTTTATTTCTTTTGATTTATGACCCCTACATGTAGTCTCATGTGACTAGGTAGATATATGGGCTTATCACCAAAGACTAGACATGGGTGAGCAAGGGATCTCTCCCCAATGTTAATCCTACGTAGCAAGTGAGATATAAAGGCTCAACACCGAAGATCAATGAAGAGTGAGAGATGGTTTGATTTTGATAATTTTTGAATAAGGATATCATGTGTATAAAAAAGTATTTTAACCTCAAGGATTGGCCCCATATGACTTGTAAGATGCAACGGTTTATTGCCAAAGACCAAGATAGGTGAGTAAAATTGCCATCTTTATTTTTGTAGCCTATTTAATGTTTTATGATAGAAAAGGAACTGTAAGAGGAGATTATATCATGGACAATATTCTAGACTATGTTGTGGGTTAATATTTTCTAAGTCTAGAAAAAATATTTATTTGCTCATAAAAAACTAATGTAAGAACCAATGTAATGCTAATTTTAAAAATGTCTTTTATGAGATAATAAGGTGGTATGAAAAAGTGAAATGATATGATAGCCTGAAATTTTAAATGTTTATGTTATGCAAACTAACAACTAAAAATTCACCAAACATAACCTCTGATATATTTGACAAAGTGTAAATGATGGTAAATGCAATGCATTGAAGATAATGCAAGTAAACATGCTACCCCCAAATGTCAAGGGATTTATACACAACAAATTTTTTTATTTTTATTTTTTGTGAATTTATGATTTTTTAATGGATTTATTGGCATATGCACCTAATGTAAGGTCACAAGATGCATAAGTTTCCTATTTTTCTAGATTTCTATCCCATGCCAACTTTAAATAGTCTTTGTATTCTGACTAGATTTCTTCTTCAATGTCTATTTTAGTTATATTATTTACTTTGAATACGACTTGACCAAGATGAGGTTATTGATCCCACCAAGAGTTATTAGCAAAACATCCAGAGTATTGTTCTCTATTGGGAAATCCTTGTTGAATAAATATATCTAGATATAAGTTTCTTTGGAAAATTGTTTTAATAATTTTGGATTTTTTTTGTAAAAACACGCTTATCAAATAGACCCACATTAATATGCTTGATAGTAAAGATGAATTCTAGAAACATTCTAAGATTTATTATGAGCATCATGGAATCATGATGCCTTCATCTATAATGGTTAAATGTAATGTTGTTAAAATTTATCAAACACTAAGGACTAATGAGCTCTCTATATGTATAAAAACCAATATCTCTTACCCAACAGCTACTAACTAACCACCAAATACTATAAAATTCAAAATAGGATAGATATGCATTTACAATCCTTAATTCATTCATGAATCCAAAATGTTCAAACTTATTATGATGTACATCAAAATTAATCTCAAAATCATGATCTAACTCATTATAGTGCCATTCTAATATTTTAGCATAATAAGTATGCAACACAATAGTTATGATTCTTTCTTGGATATAATCGAGATATCATTCCATATGGTTTCTATCCTAGTTGATTTGATGTTTTCATTATTTTTGATATCATTGTCATCAATCAATAAGGAGCTAATTTTTTCATCTATTGGTGTATATTGATTGCTTTTTGGAGCTTTAAGCAATGTTTGGTGAAGTACCATGTGTCCAAATGAGAATTTTTCACATAGTTTTATATATTTTACAACTGATATGTTTCTATGGGATAAGTCCAATGAGGTCTATTTTTGTGTATTATAGTTGACATGTGAAGGTAGTGTAATGTTAATGGGAAAAGAAATAATAGTGTTTATGTAAATGGGAGATATTGATTTAATGTTACTAAGAGAATTTGGATTGAATTCAGATGAATTTTACTTCTTACTCATAACATTATCACTAACATTTTTAAACTTATCTATTGATAAAAATATTGTTGGGACCAAAGTAGATGTTGAAATTAATGATGAACCTTCCCTTCAATCCCAAAATAAATTGTATATCTGAGTTTGATAATAAATTTTTTCTTGGTTTGGATGTGGCCATAAGGAAGGCTTGTTGAAGTTCCTTATTACCAATTTTTTTTCACTGATCATTTGGAAATGATGAATTTTGGATGAAGAGTTTATAAAAATGTGGAATCTTAGATATTAGATAAAGGGCATATGGTGATTTGATGATGGGTAGATTAAATGATGTTTGGGTCAAGATAGGCTATTTTTTAAAAATGGGTGTTTGATCAAAAATAGTTGTTTGATTGAGAATGGATGGAATATTATGATTTTGATTTATAACTTAGATGGCTTGATTAAGCTCAATAAATACATCTTAACATAACCTTGAAGCATTAATTTCAAACATAAATAGATGTGGATTCATTTGTATGTACTCTTTGTTAGCCAACTCTTAGCTAGTGTAGTGAGGGATGTTGGAAATATAATAAGTAGATGGGAAATTTGTATGATTTTGAAAAATAGGGTCATTAGTGATAAGATGATGTTGTTATGGAAAGTTTAGGGATTCACTAGTAATGAAGTGTATTACATAAGTAGCTTGATCTTGGAAGGATGGGTTTGTTGTATTTGTGTTGAAAGTGAAAGTATTTGTGTTTTATAAATTTGTGAATGTATGGGGATTTCTGAAGAATAAGTTTGAATTCAATTTTTGGGATGAATTGGGTGCATGATCAAATTGTTGATTTTGATGATTATGGAAATGCTAGTTTTGATGGGTGTAAGAGTTAAAATGTTGATTTAGATGGAAGATATTTGGATTTTATTGAATTAAGGTTTGATTTTTAAATATGTTTTGGTTCATATAAATATCTAAAAGTGGTGGTGAAGGTGAACCAAAAATTTGATTTGTATTGATGTTATGATTAGAACTATATGGAACTATGAATGTGTTTTGATTTATATTTAGTGGCATTTGATATATGGATGGTATAGGATTGGGAGAATAATTCAAATAATTTTTACCATCATAGCCTAAAAACTGATTCAATGTTGTCCTTGAAGTAAAATTATGATGTTATTCCATGGGTAAACATGAATAAGTATTTAAATTTGCAATTGACTGATTGTTGTTTGAGGGTGAATATATATTCCAACTTAGATTTGAATTTGTTGGATGATTAATTTGATATATATTCAAATATGTGTTTGAATCAAAATTGGTTGGATGTAATCCTATGTTATAACAAAGATTATTTGTATTTTAATTTTTGACTAAATTGATCGAGTTATGGTTCCATGTAGCCATGCTTATTATAATTGGATGATGCTATTAAGGAAAGACAATAAAATATTAAAAAAATAAAGTGGCTAAAAGTTTGATTGTCAACTAAAAATATCTTGGAAATAAAGATGTGTGTTAAACACAAGAAGACAAAAATTGAAATTTATTATTATAAATAGTCTAAAAAATGCACATAAAAGGGTGAAAAACTAGGATGAGGGTCATGAATAACTATTGGGACTTTTGATGTCACTAACTCATCCATACTCTTAGCTACAACCTAATATTTCAAGGTACTAACGATGGAGGATCTTGCCATTCTCATGGCTCACTGAGTCTAGTTTTGAGTGTGCATGGAAGGTAGCTTCTCGGTTCTACGTGATAATCAATGTACTAAAGTTGAATGAAAAAAGAGTTTATCTTAGGCTTAAGGTTTAAAAAATATTATATAGGGGAAAAATCATGGAAGAAATAGATAAAGTGGATGTAGACTATTAATTCTTATCCCAAAGTTCCTAAGATAGTCGTAGGGGTCTCAGTGTTTCGAAAATTTGCAATATCATATTTTGAGGTAGATATTGAAACCCTAGGTATTGGACCATGAAATCCCCTCATGTCTTGATATTATTAAAACACAAAACCACTTAGGCAATTGAAACAAATCAATTTATATATCCTAAAAGTAAATAGGGTGTGGCATAATTCATAGTGGTGAAATCCATGGTCAATAGTGCCCCTAAAACATAAAATAAAAATTAAGTATCCATTTATGATTTTTGAGTATTGTCACCAATGTGACATCAAGGAAAGAGCATATGCAGGCACTTCTTAGGGAACACAAAAAAATATGTAAATATTTTTTATTCTTGAGTATCATCACTAGTGTGATGCCAAGGGGAGTGTTGAGGATCAACCAACAAACTTGATTACTTTTATGTAAGCAACTAAACACAGAATTAAATCAGAATAATAAGTAACTAGAATCAGAAATAACAAAGAATAAGAGATACAAGAAACCACCCTGAAAACTCGTATTAAACTCTTCCAAAAGGAAATACAATGAAGAAAATCACACTTTCTTCTCACACCTCTTAGATGTATAGATCTCTTTCCCTCAAGATTTTTCTCTATCAATTCTCTATCAATTAAAATCAATTCTAACAACCTGGATTGATACACATATACAATAAATGTCTTGTACTATTCAATAAGATATGAATATCTAATCCTATTATACAATATTAGGAATCATGAGCATGCATTCTACATTGTTATATATACCTCTTAATCAAGTGTTCAAATTAGTCCTGCCAAAAATAGAAACATAGACTCAATACTAATAGTTAATCTAATCATGCAAATAATCTGTTCATCCACAAAAAAAGACTTTTTGGACGCATAGATAACCGACGTCAGTCCCTGTCTACCTACATGTGACCGATGTCAGTTGATCCATAACTGACGTTGGTAGCCTCTAGTTGATCCCTGACTGACGTTGGTCACTCCTGACCGATGCTGGTGACTGTGTAACTCTAGCAACCTGCATTTTACTCATTTGGTGAAGCTTTTAGCTCCACAACTTCTTAGGGAACACAAAAAAATATGTAAATATTTTCAATTCTTGAGTATCATCACTAGTGTGATGCCAAGGGGAGAGCATAAACAATTTATATAATTACAAACAAAAATGCTGAAATGAAATGTGATGTAATTAATATAAACTTTTGAAAACAAGATTGAAAGTATTAGTAAAAGAAATTATTATTTTTTATCTTCTTTGTTGATTATCTTTCATAAGCATTCTACAAACACAAGATTAAAATGTGTACATAGGCTTGGAGTAAGGAAACCTATAATAGAACAAGTAAAAACCACAAAAATAAAGTGAAAACCACCTCTCTGTAACAAATTCATAGTTACAAAGAAAGATAAGAAAGTGAAATTATGATAAAATAAACACAGGAAAAAGATAGAATACATATAGTAGAAAACAAGAAAAATAATTATTATAGAATGATTTTGTCATCTGGCACGATGATTTTACTACCCACAGGGATGAATTTATTGCAAAAAAATATGAATTCGCTACTAAGAATGACAAATTCATTACCACAAAGGATCATTTCACTACACAAAAAGATGAATTTGCTGCTAAAAATGATGAGTTTATTTCTAAATATGATGATTTCAATGCTAAAGATGATGATTTCACTATTAAACCTATAGACATAGAACATAAAACATAGAGGGACTAACATAATAATTTTTCTACATAGTTGAACAATTTTACTGCTAAGAACTACAATTTTGCTATTGATGCTTCCAAATTCTTTGTTATGCAATGGACATACATATCCAAACATAAAATTCTTGATAACAACCAATAGCTTATACCAACACTCAAAAATAAAAGATTAAACACATATGCAAATACAAATAATAAAAATCAAATGAGAACATGGTTTCTAAATGCAAATATGACAATCAAAAGATGAAAAAGATGAGGGAAGGTCCCACCAAGCATGCCAAAAATGCGTGAAATAAATTTAGAAGTACTTAGAAATCAATTAATTTTAATCAAAGCTAAATTAAGCCTATGATAAAGTAACAAAAAAATAAAATAGAAAACATAAACTTATACTTCAAATGTGCAAGCTTTATCCATTATGATGTAAAATTGATTCAATCTTTGAAAATGTGGTGCTCAATCTTATAATTCAAAGGAGAATGGGCAAATTTTTAGTGAAAAAAGTGTTTTTGTATGCTTTTATTCACTTGGATTTACTTTTTATTACAACCTCAATATCAGAAGTCTAGATTCTTTAGGATTCGATTCTTTTTCAAGACCCTTGAAAATGAAGGTTTTCAAGTTTATTTATAGATTTTTAGAGGAAGATCCAATGATGAATGATTATTTGGATTTATTAAAAGACACAAATAATCAATGGTGGCTAATGAGTCCTCACTCATGAGGATGAAGACCATTTTAAGTGATTGAGATAAGCATGAGATTGGAAAGCTAAGTCAATAGGAATAAGTCAAACTTCTTGACAACTTAGGGGATGAGTCATATGAGGTTGATAAAGTTGTGGGTTTTGGTTGGGATGAGGGAGAAAAAGGTGGAAGATGTTGGATGAGGTATAAAATATAGATTTTATTTTCAAAATAAGGATTTAAAGTGTGCATAATTGACTAATTTGACTAATTTAATTATTTGAATTTGGAGGGAGATATGATGAATTATTTTAAGAGGAATAATTAATATATTTTAGGTGCATTTAAACACTAAATGAAATTTAGGTGTCTACACATGCATCAACTATGATAACATCATAATTTCAAGTGTAATCTAGGAGGTATTAATACTGTTTAAAATTATCCTCTAATATTTTTTATGACCCTATTTTTTGAATTGATGGAGTAAACTAGGTCATGCCCATCCAAGATAACATGCTTGAAGTCTGTAGCATGATACCAAAGAGGTTTATGCAGGGGATTACCTCAAGATTAATTATGGCCTTGTGAAATTCTAATATCCCTAACATAATAAGGTCATCAAGGTACTCTATTTCATCATCATCATCATCATCATCATCATCATCATCTAATTTGGGAATTTGTACACATTCAATTGCCTTGAAAACCTTTTTATAATGGTCAAATAAAACTAGGTTGGGTGAGAAGGTGGTGTCACTATACTTGGGCTCTAGCTTAGGACTAGAAGATGAAATGACTATTTTTTTGGGCTAGGAACTATTAAGCTTAAGGGTAAGGAGAAACACAGAAAGCATAAAGAAGCACTACAATAAGATATTTTAGGGACTTAAGAGTGGTAATGGTATGCTTAATTAATCTAAGGACTTAAAGGGCTTCAAAGAGTTTTTTGCATTAATGGCCCTTGGTGGTTCACATAGAATAAGTTAAAATTTGAGTTTTTGGCTCAATCTACTCGTTCATTTCCAAATATAGCATCATCTCAGTAATATAAAATTTGCACTCCCCTTATAGATTTTACAACTGTGATGAGACATTTTAAATTATCTAACTAGGGCCCATTTCCCTATTTAGTTAATGTGAGAAGTGTGGTAGGCACATGACTACCTTACCTCTATGGAATTTTAGGTGGCTCTAAGATTCACCATGTATCTATTACTATTTGGTCCTACCTATAACATATGCCACTAGAACATAGTTTGGTGCTACACTCTTATTATTTAGAGCACTAGATTTGGCTACCTAGAGTAATGAGGTGAAACATGACATCCTTTGATTAGATTTTCAATCTAACTATACCTAATTATAACCACCTCATGGTGTCTTGGGCATTTCCCACTAGTTTGTATGAAAATACCATGTGGTATGGTTTGATAGGTTAGGCTTTCCTAGGATCTAACATCACTAACATGTCTAAGAGATTGACACATCTAATAGGATTTGCATGGTGATTTCTCATTCAATTATACTATCCCAAGATCTAACATCTTTGACATGTTCAAATTACTAACACCTCTGATAGGTTCCATGTGATGGTTCTTCATTTAATTGAGCTCTACCAAGATCTAACATCTATGATAGGTGACAGAGACTAATACCTTTGATAGGTTCCACATGGCACTTCCTCACTCAATTAGTTTCTCTCGGGATCTAACATATTTTATAGGTCATAAAGAATAAAACCTCTGATAGGTTCCACATGGAACTTCCTCATTTATTCAAGCTCTCTTGGGCACTAAAATTTCTAATAGGTCTAAGAGACTGACACCTCTAATAGGTTTTATGTGGTGCTTACTCATTCAGTTAGGACCTTATAGGCTTTGACATCTTTGATATGTTTGGCAGACTAACACATCTGATAAGATCCATGTGGCACTTCCTCATTTGTTGGTATTTCCTATAATATTTCACAAAAAGTGACCAAGTTAAAATAAATCCACATAATCAACTAAAATATCACATGTCTGCTGCCAAATATTTATAAAGGGCTGAGTAGAAATCTAGATGACTAATACTTTGGGAAAATAAACCTAAGTCTGATTCTGTGACATAACATAATTATCACAATAAAATATTTTAAGTATGAAAACTCTTTGTTCTTTTATAATTCATCAAGTACTAGACTATTTTTAAACTTAGAAAACTCCAAGGATATTTAATAGAGACCAACTCATCATTAAAAACATCATTAAGCACTTGACAGACCAAGGTGTAATAGATGTTATAGGATTCTCAAGGCCCAAAGCTGACTGGATAGGG